>CAEFZX010018304.1:0-47546 GCA_903066825.1 Alfaro cultratus
TCTATCTATCTATCTATCTATCTATCTATCTATCTATCTATCTATCTATCTATCTATCTACCTATCTATCTATCTATCTAAGATGAGAAAATGGTTGTGGATGAACAGCACAAAAATGTGCCTTAGGATCTCGTCCTGGTACCTCAGCGCACTCAAAATGACACCAATCAAAACCACCTGAGTTCATTGTCCATGACATACAGCTACCCAACATGGAATGACACGATGAGGACGACAAGAATGCAGATGAGCTGATGATTTCTGACACAAAGAATATCTGGACAGCTGCTCAAAACGATTGTTTCAGTAGTTGTCCAGGTGGCTGGTCTCAGAAAACCTTAGTGGTGAATATTCTG
Organism: Alfaro cultratus; assembly: GCA_903066825.1. Taxonomy (NCBI): domain Eukaryota; kingdom Metazoa; phylum Chordata; class Actinopteri; order Cyprinodontiformes; family Poeciliidae; genus Alfaro; species Alfaro cultratus. The sequence continues at coordinate 357 of CAEFZX010018304.1, forward strand.
GATGTTGAGTTCCTGTACTGGTGCGGTTACACCTGAGTTGTGAGCCTGGTTGGATGTACTGTTAAATTCTCTGAAGCATCTTTGGAGAAGGCCTATGGTTGAGAAATGAACATTAAATTCATGGGCAAATGTTCTGACGGACATTCCTGCGGTCAGCATGCTAATAGCAAGCTCCCTCGAAGCCTGTGTTATCTGTGACAGTGCTGTGTGATAAACCAGCAGACTTCAGAGTGGCATTTCATTGTGTCCAGCCTCAGGCAAGTTTATGCAATAATATTTAATATGCCACACCTGTATAAGGAATGCTCACTAACACAGATATAGACAGATTTGTAAACAACATTTGCAGGAAATCTATTGCGTTTCTAGAAAAAGGTTTGGATGTTTGAGTTCAGCTCTTGACAAAATGGAAACAAAAAACAAACACGCTGCATTTATATTTTTCTTTAGTGTAATAGCTGATAAACACAGATGTAGTAATTATCTGCTTTAACCAGAAAGTGAACTTTAAGTGTAATCTCAGACCTCTAAGTGGAAAAACATGGTAATAATTGGCATAAATGAATTTCCTTGGTAATTTTATTGAATCTATGATTGATGATTATGATTTAATTAGTACTGATTAATAAAAGTATGCTTTTGTCAAACTGTCTTAGCACATTTTACTCATTACCATGAATTTAGAAATAAATCAAACTAAGAAAGCATTTTTAGGAAGGATAAAAATAAACCATGTGTTTTGAAATCCTAGCAAAGCCCTGATTGGGCATTATTTGTTGATAATTCAATGGTATTCTGCAAGAATAATGACCTAAGCTCCAATCATGAAGAGTAAATCCACAATCACCACCGACAAATCCATGATCAAATGATTTCCGCCTGCTCCAGTGGGAGTAACTCTGTGTTTTATACACAAATCCTTCTTAATGCTTCACCAGAAAAAATACTGAAATGCCTTTAATCAAAAAATTGTTAATTTGAGTAAGTACTCCAAAAAGTGCAAACATTTTGCAGTTAATAATAAAAACCTGTGCTGAGCTCAGAGTTTGTGCTTCTCAAATCACTGAATTTGTGCCAATAAAGAATCATTGATCATTCAAGCTTTTCGTCACTGTTAGAGTAATATATTACACTTAATTCAAAAACGCAAAAAGCCATTTTGATGTCTAAAAATATTCTTGCATCATTTCCAAAACAGTTTACATCTAAAACAGACTTGGACTGTAAGTTTAGGCTTCAAAGTGATTCCAATCAAATCTTTAATGAAAAGTCCTTTAAATTAGCTGAACTTAAGGCAGCAGTGACTTTATCTTATAGGTAAATCTGAATGAGCAGGCTGTGCTAAATAGCAATGAGGTGTTAAAACAACTGAAAGGATGGATTAAATATAGCTTTGCAGATGATTAAATCTCAGCACCCAGTCTGTCTCGCCCAGTTGCGGGAAGGGCTGAAAATGTCCAAAACAGAGTCCAATCATGCTCACCTCATAAAGGTATGATTAGATTTTGTGCTATCAGTGATGCTGCTTGATGGGGCAAAAAACAACAGCATGAGTTGTGTTACTCAAAAGTGATGCCTGAGGACTCTCAGAGCAGAGAGAGGTCAGTCACTGATTAAAGATTTCATCTCTATGCACAAAACACCCTGATATGAATACACATCATCAGAAAACCCAACACATCTCAAAATGTATAGCTCTCCTTAAGAGTTTATTAAAAAACGACAAATTTGGATGGAAACAGCAGCTAACCACACCTTAATATGCATCGACATACAAAGTGAAAATCCTCCTAGTACTACTGCAGAAGCTAATATTTTCAGTGTTCCTTATCTCTGCTTTTTGGTCAATCAGCAGTAAAGAAAATGTATGGCGATTGGGGAATGGCTGCTTTGAAAACACCAGCCAATAGCAAGTCAAGTAGCATTGCATATAGGTATTACAGCTTGCCAAGCTGCATTTCTAAATATTTTAAATATTCTCTACAGAAAATCTATGAACAGGTGGTTTCTCTGCCAGTTGGAGTTACATTCCACAGAAAAATACACTAACATGCGAGTGTCCACTATAACCTTTTTCCACACCACTGACACAGTAAGGTTTACAGCGAAAGCTTGTTGACAAATACATTCTATACTCCAGCTCCCGCTGTGGTTGCAAATATGATTTAAAAGAAATGAAGTTAATGTTCTGCTTTCGAGAAGCTGCTACAAACCCCTTCCATCATTTGGGCCGTACAAAAAAATCTTGGATTCATGACTGCCATCTGCTATGAAACCTGCCTGCATGTTTGCACCACGTTTCTATCAAACAGAATGTAAACCTCCGCCATTCAAACGAAATGAAATTGGGCCAGGTTGACAGAGCACATATTCCAGTGACAAAAAGAAAGCCTTCGAGTGAATAGGTGGTGAGAACAGTTGCCATGAAACCTTCATGTGCCTGCAGGGGAAGATGAAAGGAACAACCCCTCTGTTTTGCTTTATTCTAGTCATTACAAACAGCCGCTCTGCAGCTTGCTTCTTTAATTTGTCTGGTGTGCAAGACTCGAGGAAAACAAAAAACAAACAAAACAAAAAAAAACGAGTCCAATAACTGAGCACAAGCTATCCTAAAATTTTATTTTTTATTTTTTTTCTCATTAAAAGATGCACACCTCTTATAAAATAAAATTGCCAAGATGTCAAGAAGCAAATTGCAGAAACTCACTAGTATTAAATTGCAACATGTTTAAAGGTATTTGTTTATCAACTTTATATGGTACATCAATATAGATATAAATTGCCTGCGGTCACTACTTGCTCATTCAGGAGGAATGAAAGCTGCAAAATCATTGATTCAAAGTGATTGGCTTGGTTTCCTTCAGTAGAAAACGTTTTACCAACTGCAATAATAAACTAAACTTCACTGCATTATTTAAACTGGACTGTATATAATTGACTGTGAATTTATCTGTATGACTGGATTGAATTGAAACCATTGTTTTACACATACATTTGTTTTTGTTTTTTTCCCCCCATTTTTTAATGTGGATTTCTTGTGCATTGGTGCCAAATAAACAGAAGTGAATCTTATCCACCATTTCAAGGTCTGCAGCAGATTATGTAAGGAATCAATACTAAAAAGTGATGCAGTACTTCAAGTGTTATTTTCTTCCCCACTCTACCAGTAAAGGCGTTTCTAGCTGTTCAGAAACACACGGTGGTCTGCTCGACTTTTTGGATCCTTAAACCCTGTTCCGCTTTAAAAGCAGAAAATCTGCCTTAAAGAATGGTGGCTTTGTATTTTTTGTTGTTGTTTGTTTGCACTGTTTTATTTCATTAAGAGAGGAGAGCAAATTTTGGACAGAGAGGTAAGTCAGTGACAGCGACATGCAGCTTCTGACAGCTGTATAATGTATTCTGTTGTTCTGGATGAACTTTGTCATATCAGAAGAGAGAACCCAGCAGATGGCATCTGGGGTCATCGGGTCAACTTGAAGCTTAGACTGAAACTTTCGGGCAGAATTTTAAAGAGGTGGCCATTTGGACAATAAGTCTTGACAAAAGTCTAGCAGACATCCCAATAAAAAAAAATAAAAATCTTTATTACAATTAATATAATAATTGAAAGAGGTTGAGTTGGGTGTTAGAACTGTTGGTGAATATTTTTAACGATTTTCTCTATTGCATCACAAAATAAACATTTACATTCTATTTGCTGAAGCTGAACACAAAATTTTTTCACAAAATGAAAGAACCTCTGCACGGATCAAGAAACCAGTCCCAGTCTGGTTTAGATCATGTTTATCTGGTAGGTTTCAGTTTGTTCTTAGTGATGATAAATATTTACTTATAGTTTCAGTTATTTGGCTCATTTCAGAGTACCGATCAGTGTGAAAATTATTTTCAAAAATTTTGACTCATTCATTTTAGTTATAAAGCAAAAATACCTAGATGTGAACAACTAAAGAATAATTTTACTTTTATTCTTTAATTCTTAGATTGACTTACAGTGGACCTCCGCACAGTGAGGTTTAGTATTTGTAGATTTTCACATATTCACAGATGTTATTTATTTTTCAATTCCTAGGAACATCAGAGTACCACAAGTCTTCTAAAAAAAGAGCCTTTTTAATGAGGCAGCATGTAGTTGTACAAAATTAAATCAATTGTTAAAACTTTACAAGAATTTTGCTCTTTTCATTTTGCCGATTTTAATTCATATAAAGGCTCAATACTGATTACTTGCAGCATCAAAATGTTTGGATTTGCTCGTTACATTTCAAACTTCATAGACAGGTGTGCCCCATCATGAGATAGGATATTTAAGGTGGCCAATTGCAACTTGTCCTTTTGAAGACATCCTCAAAGCAACACTCAAAAGTTCCTAAAAACACCGGCTGTTCAGAGACATGGTTCCAGTGATGCTACAAGAGCTTTAAACTGTCAGTCTCGACTGCAAGGAATGTAATCAGCTGCTGCTGCTGAACCCAGAGAGGTCAGGCCAAGAAAATTACAGCAGAGGCATATGCTGAGGATTGGGAGAATGGTAACAAATAACTGACAGATCACCTTTAAAACCCTGCAAGAACATTTTCCTGCCTTGAAGGCAGGGTGATGAGGGGGAAAAACCTCTTTCTGCATTTGCACTACAAATGGAGTCACTTGCTTTATGCAAAACCTCATTTAGACAAGGCTGATTCTTTTAGGAACAAAGTGCTTTGGAGGGATGAGAAAAAAAAATCAAGTTATTGGATCAAAACAAAAACACTTTGCATGGAGGAAGAAGAGCCAAGAAAATGCTGGTTACCCACTGTCAAATCTGTTGTGGGTCTCTGTGCCTAGATAAAGTACTAGGAGCCTGTACTAGTTTTTGTTTTTTTTTACCCTTATATTTTTTGTTAACCCAAACAATAAATCCCAAACTGATAAACCTTTAGCATCTAGGTTTCTTTAATGTTACTTTTCCTTCCCCCTAGCTGAGCTGGGTCATAACAGAGCCATTTTAAAGTTGAGCCTGAGTTGAATTCAGCCCAATTCTACAATGTTCAAACATCAGTCACAAAGTTGAAGTTACACAGAGGTTGGATATTCTAACAAGACAATGACTCACAACACAGATCCAAATCTATAAAGGGATTCATGCAGAAGGACAAATATGATGCTCTGGAGTGGCCACCACTTTCCCCTGACTTGAATATTACTGGAAATATAAGGAATTGTCTAAAGCATGTCCATGGTCAACAGCCATCAAATATTAACTGAATTGGAGAAATTTTATAGGGAAGAATGAACAAACATCCAGAATCCAGACACTCTTCAAAGGCTTTAGGAGGCATCTGGAGGCGGCTATGTTCGCCAAAGGATTCTCAACTAAGTATCGATGCAGTATCTCTGTTGGGGTACCCGATCTAAGTTTTCGTCAAATTGCATATTTTCTATCGCTCCAATAGACCACAATCTTGAAAATCATGTGGAGTTTCCAGACTTTTTCCATACGACTGTGACTTTAAAGCCCGCCTGGTTTACATTCAGAGTCTGCAGCAGAAACTCTGGAGCGCGGTTTAGCAGTGCGAATGTGTAGCCCATAAAACATGCCCGGTCCCAGAAAAGATTTATCATCAGGCTCCCTCTCTGCTGCTGCCAGCAGTAGATTACTTGTCAAAAAAGGCACAGAGAGCAGATATTTTTACCAAAAGGTATGAGTGGAGTGCGAAGCGAGACTCGTCTTGGGAGTGATATTTTTCGCTCTTGCGCGGTGAGAAGGCGCTCAGGCTGACCCTTGATCCTATTGTTCTAAAGAGTGATGGCTGACCATAAACCTGCCTGTTGTCATTGAGGTGAAATGTTGCAATGGGGAAGGCAAAACAGATTACAAGCCTCAGGTATAAAAGACTCTCACACATTGAGCACATAACTGCAGAGGTGGTTTCTATCTTGTTCAGCTGAACAAAGGTTACAAGCCACAGGCAAAAAAAATCTGAATGTCTCACAAATCAAAGAAGACAGCGTGAGAGTTAATGGAAAGTACTTCTCCCATGGCCAAGACAAAGTCACCAGACTAGCCTAAAAGAGTGTGTGGTCATGATCAAAAGAGGCAAATTTGATTGGAACTGAATTAATTTCCTCTAAAGCATGCTTCACCAACCAACCAGACAGCAGCAGAAATACAAAAACACTGAATCATTCTCAGGTCAATGTCACCAACCTGCAGAAAAATCAAAGCTTTCAACTAGGATCAACACCAGGACATCAAGAGAGCCAGACATTAAGTTAGACATTAAATTAAAAAAACGCTCTTAACAAACATCTACATAAGATTAGGAAGTAATTTTCTGATGTAAATGAATGTACTTTGTTGTTTTTCTCCTGAAAAGTAATTTAAAACATAAAAACAAAAACAGAGCTAGCTCATTTTATTAAACCGTCAGGGGAAATACTGTTTAGTTTGCTCTCCAGTCCCTTTCAAAACCGCTCATCTCCAAGGGCAATTTTTCCAGTTTGCCTGCTCATGACCTGGAGTTTAAAAAGTAGAAGTTCTTTCATTTCATGAAGATAGCAAAAAAAAAAAGAGGAAAGAAAATAAGTTATGTTCAAAATTACATATTTTATTTTATGGAATATCAGAAGAGGAGAGGATCCTCTACTTTCAAACTGAAAACATAGCCTGTTGTTGAACCTTTACAATTTTTTTTATGTCACATAGCCTTCATTTTCTATTGCCTGTTACTGTTGTTCAGTAATAAACAGTCCTTCTAAAAGAACTGTTTAATGGAAGATTATTATCCTTAACATTAGGATTTTCAAAAAAAATATTTAGCAAATGCCAGCCTTGCTGACTTCATGTTCCCTTCAGTCAATACTTTCACTTTTTGTGTGATTACAACAAAAAAATTGTCTTTTGCAAAGTAGCTCAAAATCAAACAGACTGGATTAAAATGTCCTTTCATATCTGTTTAGAAGTTTCATCATAGGCTCTATTCCAAATTTACGGCAAGACTTAGGGTAAACTCCAAAAGTGGTAAAAGAGGTAAAATCCTCAATGGATTTATGAATGTATGTAAATCTCTGTGCATATAAATGAGAGAAAATCTGTAATTAGGCTGATCAGTCAGTGTTTATGTACGTCACTATTTTAACGAGATCTTTTAGAGCCCTTGATGAATTGTGCATATTTGACATTTTGTAAAAGAACAAAGTTTATCTACTTTTCCTGCTTTTTAAAACTTGTCTGAATGACTTCAACTTGTCACTTTGTCTTGAGAAAGGTCACATCTTCCTCTGGTTCACAGCTGAAAGTTAACATCTGCTTAATGAGTGGAAACAAGTTTCTCATATTTAAATAAAAAATCTATCCAGCCTCATTGTGTGTCACAAAACATTTAAAAAAAAAAAAACATCTTCATTTTTATCTCCTTAGTGAGCTAAAAATGGTCAGAATGGTGAATGCGCCAGCTGTTTAATGTCTTTGAAATTTGACATAAATGGGCTGCATGGGGCTGTAAGACTGTGCAACCCCAACGCATGAGTTCTACTCGAACAGCACGAAAAAAGGTGAAAAATATCTAAATGTGGCACAGGTGCTCATCACTATTCAAACAGAAGAGTTCAAACATCTTTGTGGTCCTTAAAAACACAGCAAAAAAAAAAAAAAAAAAATCAAAGGGATCATCTGATGCCCATGAGGCAAAGCAAACACAAACAAAACATTTAATGCGTGAAAAACCATGAATTTATGAACATGGAAAGCCATTAGAGAATACATACGGCTCCATCCCCAGTTTAGCTCAGTGACCCATTATTTATTAAAGCAAACTCATGGGGGATGGAGGCTTTGAAAAACACTTATTATGGATATATGCTTTTAAGACCAGCCAGAAAATCATTTTGTTGTACGTTCCTCCCAGCTACATTTAGTCATTTAACAGACGCTTTTATCCAAAGGATATAATTTTTGATGCAGAATAATATCTAGATTCTTGCCGTTCTGTACTAGCATAAAAACGATACTTGAGTTTCTCAAATGAATTTGCGAAAGATTGCCTTTAGTTTAATTTCAGACGGAAACAAATTTCCCTTCGCATTTTTGTTGCCTGCCATTTTATCTGACCACAAGGAACCTTTAGTGAAAGACATGAGGATCTGCATCCATTAAGTAACAGATATGGTTCCAGTTTTGAATACAATTGAGTAAAAACATTATCTGGTACCTCTTTGACCCACGTTTAAAATTTGCCTATTTGTAGATATTTTTTTTGTAGCACATATCTAAAATATTCTAAAGAAAATGCAACTGAGGAATCTGAAATACAAAGGCCCATTGCTACTTCCCACCCTATTAACTGGCATTTGCAAACCAGCCAATCCAGGAGCTGCATTTATTTACTTTGGTGCTGATTAGCTGTAAATGCAGACATAAAGAAGACCATGAAAGTTTGCTTCTGTAGTAGTGCCAAGATAATTTTCACTGTGTATTAAAGCACATTAATAATGCCTGTTTTTATAATTCCAAACACCTAATGTATACTAGGTGTTTGAACTACAAAAACAGGTAGTTATAAATGTTTTTAGACAGGTTTGAAGTATTTGAAGATTTCAAATATTCCTCTGTACTTGAGTGCATTATCACTCCAAATGAAGAAACATTGATCTGAAAGGTCCAGTTATTTTGTTTGACCACCGTTTGACAGTTTCTTTTTAGTTAACCAGCAGTTTTGGCTGAATGTAGAAGATTTGAGCTAGCTGGAGGCTGTGAGGAGCTCATCTGAAATCAGTTTAATTAGCATATTGATTGGTCCTAAAGAGGGAGAGATGTGGTGGAAATCATTGTCTTGTGTTAGCAATGCTTACTTCTAAAGAGAAATCTGCAGCCGTCCCTGCTTTGCAGGAGTTGAAAGAAAATTCACCAAGAAGTCAAAACAGGTCCAATAGTCTCCAGGACAGTATTCTCTTCTAGACTCATGTTGCCCCCAGAGCAGAGCTTATGTAATACTGCCATCATCATTGTGTAAAAGACTTTTAAATATGAACGGTAATTGACTTCTGCCCCCAAACAATCCAATTGATGAACTGATATTCTACAGAAAATACTGACAGCAGAGGAACAGTGGAGGGCAAATTTCTCCCATTATTAGGGACATCTGGAAAATCGCTTGTCCAGAGAAGGTCAGAGCTTCCTTGATTCCCGAGTGGTCCTGATGGTGAATTCTTCTGATTCAGTGAGTGTGTGGGGTTGGAACTCTACCATGAAGAAAGAGTATGTTGAAAACCATCCACTAACAGCAGCTTCTTCCAATAACCTTGAAATGAAGTATTGAAAATCTTAAACCAACTGAGAAACTGTGGCAAGTTTAAAAAAAAAAACAACAACAACTTGGGACGCAACAAACTGTAATTAACTCCAAGCACAATTCACCCAGAAGGGATCACCTTCAGTCAGGACTTGGCCCAGATGTTCACACCCAGTGTATCAGAGAGAGCTGCAGAGGATAAATGAAAGTAGTGACATTTACTGTGTTCCCAGGTTCGGCCAAAAACAGCTCGGAAACACAGATGGTGGTTTTTACTCCACAGTACAGGCAGACAATAACCCCCCAAAATCACTGTGAAAGTAACCCAGGAGTCTTTAAAGATGAAACAGCTGAATATTCGGCAAGTCAATCATCTGATCTCTCCTCAGATGAGCTCTCTTTCACTCGCTGAAGGCAAAAACAACAAATAAAAACAGCTGCAGTAAGGACGTAATAGGGCTTCTGAAAAGCAGAGAAAATAAATCATGTTTTTACTGATTTTTAGGTAGCAGGCTTCTAGCTGTCATTCTCTGCATAAAACATATTAAATATGATCATTTTAATTGAGGTTAAGGAAATTTGCCTAATTATGTCTTTTTTCCTGAAGGAGAGCGTTCTCCATATTAATAAGCTTAATTTCATTTAATATGAATACCATCAAATTAGAGCTGAGAGCGTGCACTTTCAGCCAATATTCACCATATATCCGTAACTTGGAAATACTCTCAGAGCTAACTATTTTCTTTCAAACATCCTATTAAAGCGGTATAATGGAACTTTAAATGGCCCAAAAAATATGGCTATATTTGCAACATTTAATCTATACGTTTATGATCCCATCAACCTAATTTGTTTCAGCATAAGCTTTCACTTTCAAAGCTAATAAAGCTTTATTTGTTGTTTCTGGCACATCTCCAGGCCGCAAGGTCACCTAGAGGGCCTGAGCTCACCATAAATTCTTCATCTCATTTATAAATGAGGAGGATCTCGTTTCAGTGTCTCAAGGAGCAGAAATGGATTCAGTGTCATGTTGTAATGTTTAGCTGGATTGCTGCCCAGAATAGGACAAAAAAAAAAAAAAACACCCTTCACAACAGGTTTCTAATATTAGTTTATCAATAACAGCAGGGATCGTCGTCTCCTGTAGTGAGGTTTGATTATCGGTTTGTCAGCTCAATGGATGTCTTTCACAACTGTAGCAATTGTTCTGTCTTCACCGTATCAAACATGATTGCAAAGTGGATTTCCAGGATTTTTCTAAACAATTGGATATTTCAGAAAATGGATCTAGAATTCATATTAAGGTTCTCCTCAAACATCTTAAAGCTCAGATTTTGATACATATACAGGGCAAGACCCATTAATCCTAGAAAAAAGCTGATCCATCTGAATCAGCTGGGAGCATCTGCTGACAGGACCGCCAAAGAGCTGGAAAAACTCCTCCTTCCAGTTTGACCACAAGCTGGGAATACAGCAGACAAGGAAAAGAATGTGCTCTGATCAGATAAAGTTGAATAATGTTCATTAAACATTCACAACACAATTTCCAAATGTATATCTATTTTCAAGATTAAAAACCATGTGTCCTTTCTCTTTCATTACATAGAATCCCAAGTAAAATGCAGTGACGTGTTTTAGTCGTAACGTGAAAAGATTTTAGGGGTACAAAAGCTTTCACACGGTAAAGTCCAAATTCCTTCTAACAGCTTTAAGTTTCTCCTAATTCTTCTGCAGTCGACACTCACTGTCCATCATCGCTCGTGTCTGTCCTCACTCGGGTTCCTCATCAACGCTGCACATCAGCAGCTCTAAGCTCGTCACAGCCGACCAACCTCCCTGGGTCCATCACTAACCAACACCCTTTTTCACTCAATATCTGCTAATACATCTCTCTCCTCCCAGCTCGCCCTCACTCCACTATCATTCCCCACATCACCTCGCCATCTTTTTTCTCTCCATTAAATACCAAACCCGCCATCCTGGGCTCTGGTACAGCTGCAGCCTTGTAATCCAGTCCACGTTACATCAGAACTGCAATCAATCACGAAGCCTTTCCCGCTGCCTTTCACTCTCCTGAACGGCGGCTGACATTTGAGCTGTCGGCTGACTGACAGACACAGAAAAGACAGAAATGAAGGTCTGGAGACACAGTCAGCACATCAGGCCAGTTCATTTGGCCTTCTGGGAAACTCATCATTAATCCAGTGTTTTAACAGGGATTATTACAAAAAAAGACAAAAAATAAAAAAAAACACATGGCATTTGAAATGATAAACACGGGTTAAAAACTATGAAGAGTGTGTTAGCTGATATTTAAGACATATTACCTAATGATCAATGGAGGAATGTCATCAGGATGCCATCTGGGTCCGGATGGAATATTATTGATCTGAATTTGGACAAGGGCTCCAACTAATGATTATTTTAGTAATTGATTATTCTATTAATTATTCTAAAAAATAATCGTATTGAAAATTGTCACATTCTGAAGATTTTTTATTTAAACCTATTTAATACAATTTTGGAAACACATAAAATATTTCAATTTCTCTTTTAAAATAGGAAAATAATTTTATTGTCTAAAATGTAATTTCATTTGAAGCAAAGGATGTACCTGCTAAAAAAATACTTTCAAAAATGTGAAAAGCTCAATTATTTCTGTATTAATATCAATACAGTGTACAGCTAATCTGTATTTTGTGGATTAACAAACCAGCGAGTGTATAGCAAAATGTTTATAAAAGGACATTTCTTCCAATATAATTTGAACCTTGTGTGCCATGTGAGGAATTTTAGGTAAAACATATTTGCAATTTTCTTTTACCTTAACTGCAAAATGTATGCATTGTTATTTTTTTATAGTTTTTGCTTAATTATCTGAGAATGTTTTTCTTTCTACAATTCTTCTGAGTTTGTAAACTCAAGTTACTAATCAATTACTAAATTAGTTGACGATCGCTTCAATAACTAATTCATCCTGATTACTCAGATTAATCCTCTTAGCCCTAATTTGGGATGAATCTGTGGTCTTCATTTAGTTTTTGTAGTGAGCAAATCAGAACATCTCAATACTCAGAGTAAACAGACAAACTGTTGGTGAGTCCATGTACCGGTATCTGGGGTTCTGGTAAAATTCTCCATGTCCTGCATGGAATAAACTTGCAAACATATGCAATGAGGCGTGCTGCTAGATTGTCGTTTACAACATACAGCCACCACGCCTGTCGATTCTAACTGCTGCTTGCTGAGGTGAGACGAGGTTGGTGCTTTGCAACACTGTAATGTGTCTATTGACTGAGACATAAAAAATAAACAACAAAAGCTCAAGAATGTCTAAACAGTTAAAACAAAGGAGATGTAAATATGTTTTTATTCAGATTAAGCTCCAGTTCTTGATTTAGTTTTGTTTCAGCAGCTTTGGATCCAACAAGTGATCTTATTTTTTTGATTAAAGTTTTTATTTCATTACATCCAGTCTATGCAGCTGAGAAAAGCATGCGTTCCGCCGTGCAAATATGTACTGATCTTGTTTTTCTTCACTATTTCTAGTGGTCTTATGAACATGAAATCACAAACAGATGCTGTGAGTATTTACAAAGGAAAATATTGACATGTTAAATACTCATTTCCCCATTGTGTCAGTGAGTTCTGACTCTGACAAAGACTAATTTCTTTATTTATAACTTGATAAACTTTTGTAACTGTAGAGAGAAGTCTTGCAATAATAAAGATACATGTGCAACAGATGGAAAAAGTACAACTGCTGCATATAAAAGCATATTTTGATTTCTTCTGACAGGTGCTTTCTAAACATTCAGACTTCCAACAGTAATTATTTGCTTCCCAGATGCCTCAATGATGATTTTGTGTAGTTTTGACCAAACCCACAGAAATGCAGTGATGTAGAGGGATTACATAATCCCAACAGAGACCACATAAGAGGGAGGTAGTCTTGGAAAAACAATAGATTTGTGGATAGCATTGATCACAGCAACTAAAGGAGAAAAACTGTATTTGAAGTTTGCAGCTAGAAGTGCATTAGTGCACTTCTAGAAAAAGTGCCAAATCTCTTACATCCATTACAGCCACTAAAACCATCACCAGAAAACATTGATGACAGATTGCAACAGCAGACTCCTAAAATTTGAGTCCAAAAAAGTCAAACTGCAGGAAAGACCTCATTTACTCTGTGATTGATGTAGACACAAGTAGCAGGAAATGATTCTGCAACACTTGAGTGCTTCATAAAGAGCAGCTCACATTAAAAACTGTTAAAACCTTTCTTAAGCCATATCAATATCAACCAACTGTGCTAACTCATTTTAGAGCAGTACTGGTTGAGTCATTGTAAAGACTTTTCTATGTAAAACTCAATTAAATGCAATAAAGTTGTAGTCACAGCAGAAATTTCCCCAATATGTTAGCACTTCTTGTTCCAACATGTGAAAAACATAAGATCACACTTTTTGCCATTCTTATATATTGATTCAATGTCATCTGATGTTTAGAACCTGCAGACGTTAAACTCAGACAAATGCAGTGAGTCTGGCTAAACTGTCATTTGCCAAGGTTACCTTTCAAGCACGAGATATGTCTCCCGGAGAAGCATCAGGCAAAGACCTGAGGGAAAAATGTTTGTCAATCCTTAAATGGTTCTCATCAAGGCAGATAATTTTCAGAAATGCTGTATTTATGGGAGCTTGAACTCCATTTTTAAAAAAACATATAATCACAAAACTTTGGATCCTAATTGGAAGCACATTTGTGTTACTGTTACAATTTGGTGCCTAAATGCTGCAGATTTGTAGACATTGCTAAAGATTGAATTATTTTTCCACACTGAAGAAACTTTTTTTTTTTTTTTCCCCAGGGCATCATGTTCTTCATACCTGATTTAGAGGAAATGGATTGCACACAGTGAGCTTGTTGTACCCTGGAACTGAAAAGGAAGCTATTTTCCACAGTGTCAGAAACACAAAGGTGTCTGAACAGCAGCCTGGAAAAAATCCCAACTTTTTCCTGACTTATTTCTTCCCTACCTAAACCTTAATTAATGGCTTCTGTTTCACCTCCTACCACATTTACAAACTGGCAGACTGACACACAGAGAAAGCAAATCTAAGGAGCATTTGTTTCTAACTGGAAAGAAACTGCATAATTTTCTGACCTATTAGGTTTTATCGGCAGAAAACATTCAATTTTCCATTATTGTTTATTGTTAAGCATATGGTTTCCAAAGGAATAAAGCATGCAATGAAGCAACTAAAATACACAATCAACAAGTCAAAAAACATTCAACACCTCGCACCAAGAAAACTAGCAGGCGTGCTTTTAATTTTAGGGCAAAAAACTCAATAAACAGTTTTACAGTGAGTAAAAAAGTACAAATATCAATACAAATAAGTTTTAAGGGTTCACATGTATATAACAAAAAGTGTTAAAATTCACAATTTAATTATTATTTATCCAACAAAGTTGAAAATAGGAAAGCTACATGTGAACAAACTAAGTAACTCATATATTAGGACCACTTTTCGCCCACTAAACAAGGTGTCCAGGTGCTGAGAGAACTAATCATGCACAAATCATCACTCCTCTACTACCGTGCTTAACAGCTGGTGCCAGGTAATATTTGATTATAAGCTGTGCTTGTTTGTTTTGTTGTTTTTCCATTCATGGTACTGTGTATCATGGACAAACATTTCTAATATGCCCGAAACTACAAGACATGATCACTAAAGTATTGTAGTGCAGATAAATGCAACTTTGTACTGTTAGGTCGAGCTGCTATGCTAGTTTATGAGAAGAGAGGGTTGTTCCTTCACCTCTTCCAATTAAGCCATACAGTGTTTTCTTTATCAAATGTTCTGTCATAAATGTTAACATTTCATTTTTGCTGAGGTGTTTAAAGTCATTTAGGCGCTTTCTCTTAAAAATAAATAGTCTGACTTTGTTGGGTCTTTGCCTCAGCATTTTGTCATTTCAAACACGGCAGCTGCCATACATGTTTTACATCTGATGCTATTCTTCCTCACTGTGAAATGATTAACTTAAAATGGTTGTAAATATAGAAATAATCATCTAATGTTCCCAGATGGATAGGCCGTTGTTTCTTTAAGATCTCTGCTGTTGTGTATTTATTGAAGATTTGCATCAGACCTGCAGAATCTGATGTGACCATTTGCACTCTGCTGTTAGGACCCAAGTAATTTTAGAAACAGATCATGTTTAATTATGTGCTGATACAACACTACAAAACTATGGAATTTGTTTTTCTTTTAACCATGACAGTTGAGCCTATTTATGTCAGTGGCCTTAAGATGAACAGGAGAAGCCGGTTAGATTCCTCTTAGTGTTTTGTAAAGACAAAGAGAACAAAGAGAACATCAACAGAACAGCTGAGGAAAACTGAGCAACAAAATTCAGAAAGTTTAACCCAATCTTTCAGTCAACTCTGTAATACCCATCTTGGTCCACAATGGAACATGTTGCAACAGAATGAAAAAATGGTGCAACACATACATTTTCCAGATATTTCTCTCATCTCAAATATAGTTTGACAGCTTACTTTCCTCTAACTCACATCTCTGTAGTACAGTAATATAGCCTTTATAGTGTTGCAATGTGAATTATTATTCTCCAAGATGCGGAGATTCATTTGCGTGAGTATACAAACCAGTGCCCGTCTGTAATTCTCAACCAAGAAAACAAACCTGGACAATGTTAATAGTGATGGACTTCAAAGGTCTGTTCTTTCTCTCAGTTTAACCCACAGTGAAAGCTCTGAGCCACTCCTCAGTCCTCTGAGAACAATATTGAAACAATTACTGCAAATTGCTAAAGGTCACCAGCCACCATGCCATTAAAAATGCACTTGTCATCAGTTTAATGAATATATCTATGATGATGGTAATGTTGACCTGCAGCTGCGCCGATGAAAAAGACATCTAAGTGTATGTTATCTATCACAATCCAGATGTATCATAATTACAGTGCATGGGCAGTAACTTAGATACAGATATGCCATAGTTTATAGACCTAAAGAAACCTGGTAAAAGTGACTCCGCATTACATTCCTGTAGAAACAGTTAAAAATGATATCCTTGAAGAAGCTACCTTCATCTATAAATGAAACATGGTGAACCTAAAGTCATAAAAGCTTTTAATGAGATGTTTGTTCCACTTTAAAGTTTTCTGACAATTTTCAGCAAGCTTTTTACAAGTTCACCAACAAGTTCTTGCCAAAAATAAACCACTAATTGTTTTCAAAATGTCCAGGTAAAAAGTGATTAGTTGGTGGAGGTGCAAATAGCACTAAACATACAGGATTTGTGTGAGGAAATTGGTACAAAAGTCGTTCACAGTTAAGAGCAGATATTTTTATATTTTGTTGCTTCAACAAAGCAACAACAGCCAATAGACTTTATAATTTTCTTATTTTAAATCATATAGAGTTGCTACATTCCCATTTATGTGCATTTATTTTACATTAATTTAACATCAAAATAAGAAAATAAGACCCCCTCTTTCTACAAGTGTTTCCTGTATTCCTAAAAATACAGGGATGTATTTTTAGAAAACACAAAAAATATATTCCTGTTTTACACTTCTGTACACAGGAAACATCTTATCAGTTTCATTCATAAATCTGTAACTATTTCCACTTTATACTACAAACAGAAAACTGAAGAATGTTTTTTTCCAAAATGTAAACGTAATCAAGAAAAAAAGCTGACATTAATGAATAATGTATTCAGTGATAATTGTTGGGGAAAAAAAGTCGCTGTAAACTAAATGCTTTCCATCAATTATTGAGTATAGCTTTTATTTAAGGTGTATTTTTCTGGCAGGAGAGGTAGTAGAATTTGCATCTTGATAAATGATAAATATGAGGATTGAAGGCTTTTTCTCTGTCTTGGATCCAGAGTAGTTTATAAAGCTGAACTTCCCTTCCCTCTGAAATACTAAATATGTGTATGTTCGCTCTAACTGATTTAAAACCCACTCCTCTACCTTCCTCTACTTATCTCTCCTGAGATAAGTAGCGGAAAAAATGCTGTCAAATGCTGACAACAGTGGAAAAAAGTCAAAGAACTGACTGATTGCATGTTGCACTAAGCCACAATAAAGATGTCTAGACAAAGCTTCCACAAACGGATTTGCAGTCCCAAGAAAATTTGATTGAGAAATCTGATGAGGCTGGTTGGTAACACTGATGCAGCAAAAAGGTCCGCATCCTGGCATGGGGTGTTTCTGCATAAAAACCTCAGTTTGCATGCTCTCCCTGTACTTGTGTGTGTTCTCTCTGGGTACACCAGAGAGAAGTACAAAAAATGGTTTATCGGTCTTGCGTTTTGGCATGTGTGCATGGGTGTTTTTCTTGCATGTTTCTGTTGCTCTGTGATGGACCCTGAAAGGCTGAAAGCACAAGATGAGAAGACAAGCAGGTGGAAGAATACTGGATGAACAATGGCTTGGTATGATGATCGATTATCATACCAAGTGATGATCCATCATCATTGTGATGATCCAAATATCTCATATTTGAACATGACTTTATGTGTAGAACAACTAAATCCTCTTCTTCTAAATGAAAGGCAGCAGTTCCAATTGGACACAATGAATTAAAATCAGTGGTATGACATTGTAAAATATATACCACATTATAAACATTATAAAATACATACAGCTGGATGAGTAGCACCTATAAACAGTGAAGCTGTGAGGAGTTTAAAATCAAAACCTGCACATTGTCTTTTTTCCCTGTGTTTAAAGATAGTCAACGACCAAAAGTGCTTGTGGCGGTTTGACCTTTCTGAATGAGACGGATGCCTGAAACGGTTTCACTTGTGATGTTTCCGGCACGCCTCACCGCTTCAATACTGAGCGAGCTTCAAAAGAGCGTTTGATGACTTACAAAGTCATCCACCAAGGGAGGTACCCAGATGCCAAATATTGCTCAGAGGACAGGTGCATCTGCTTCACTGAAGTGCTGTTCAAGTAAACAAAGCAATGACAAAGGGAGTGGGTGGAGGAAGGGAGAGGAAGACGCTGGGTTAAAGTAGAGGATCGAGGAACGGTGGGGGCTTTGTATGGCATCCTGGGAATTTGCAGAGTGCAAATATCACTGGGGAAGGAAGAATGTGATGCTCATTGAGGTGCTGCTCTTGCCCCTGACTATTTCACACTTTCAACACTGGACTTTCTCTGGCATCTGAACAGCGGCCAAAATTCAAGGAGACGAACGGCTTTGAAGGAGGTCAGAAAAGAACTCTTGGTGAGATGACTCTGAGACGGTGGGCCACTGAGGTGCAGAATGAGAGGTAGGCCCTTAACGGCTTATTGAATAGCGCATCATTTGTGATCCCACAGGAATCTCCACATTCTCTGGACCACACAATTGGATGGTGAAAGGTCTCCTGGTGCAGTAATGAATGAGGACAGACAGATAAGGGTTCCCTTGCCGTGGTCTGCAGCTGAGCCTTTTTGGCTGACCAGAAACTGTCGGCTCCTAATGATGAAAAAGGGAACGAGGTATGTGTGTGGAAATTGTACATGATGAGGTATCCCTTCTCTTGAAACATCTACGTCGGAGGTATTACACATCCCGGTAATCTCATTCAACTGGCTACAAAAAGTAGTCTGACAAAAGCCAGTATTTACTGCAGGAGTCATTATGTGTCAGAGGCGGCAGAGAGCTCCATTTATCTTGTTCTGGGCAGCACCTTGCACTGACATTTAGACTCCTGCTGCTTTAAATCAGCGTAATCTTGTTTCAGATCCTAGGATTGCAAACAAAGTCAGGTATCCCACTATGCCTATTCCCATCTGCCAGAGGGAATAAAGGAGATTCGTGCTGTGAAGTTACTCTTTGCACTGGCATTGATTCCCATCACCCAAAGTTAACAAAAGAAATATATATTTGTTTGAGCTCATGCTCGTGATTGATCTGGTTAGCCTGGGGCACATTGTGTTTTGAGACCATCTTTTGTGAAAACCAGCATACATCCAGAAGTCAAAGTAAACACCAATGGGACCAAGGTTAAGGAGATACACAAGAGCATTCATGATTAAACTCATTTCAAGCAGTTTTTTTTTTCTGTGAGCCTCAAGGAAAGATAAGTTGTGAGTTGGGTTTTTTTCTAAAGTAGCTCAGAATTAGGTTTATACACATTTCTCAGGCTTTCAAGATCAGATTGAAGAATGTAGCTTTCAATTGCAACAAATAGAAAGAATACGTGTTTTTCCCTGGAAGTCATCGCTGAAAACAATCCCTTTTCACATCATGTCTACACAATCGATATTTGGCTTAAACTGCATTGACACAAGAAAAACCAGCTGTTTCCGAAAAGAAATTAAACAACACCAGCTGATAGACAAATGAAAAGAAAAACAGTGATCGCTGAGATTCAACAAGGGAAATGTGTTTCTTTTTCTTCACACTTTTTTCACAGTAAAATGTCCAATCACAAGAGATTTGGGAGAAGCATTCATATTCTCGCAAACAGTCCTCTGGGGCAGAAAGTTGATGGAGGGTTAAAAGTAATACATTGGAATCTTGCAATGTTACAGTAAGAGATCCTTTATATCATTCACAGGAGAAACACTTAAAGGATAGATTGGAAGTCTATTTTTCTTTTTTTTTTCAGTAAGACCAAAATAAACTATTTTTAAGAAAAGGAAAAACTAAAATCTTGGCATATTTTCCATCTATCCATTGTAGATACCAGTTTATCTTTGGAGGGCCACAAGGGGCTGGTGCTTATCTGCAGCAGTCATTGGGTGAGAGGGGAAGTCCACTCTGGACAGGTTACCAGTCCATCACAGGACAACCATGATCACGCTCGCAACTAAGGGCAATTTAGAGAGACCAAATAACCTAGAGAACTTGGAGAGAACATGCCGACTCCATGTAGAAAGACGCCAGGCCGGGATTCGGTCCTATGATTGTCTTACTGCTACGAGCCATTTTATTATTTTCCAACTTATTGGCCTTCTTCCAGGAAATTAAATGTTACTTTTACAGAACTTTAGCGTAGGGCTACACAATACTGGAAAATCTTGCAATGGCGATAATATTGGTAAACATTGCAATCATGATATCAGCTGCAATATGCTCACTTTTGTTCTCACCTGTGATCCATCACTCTCTGATCTTTAACCTTTTGGGTAATGTCACTTTTGTCCAATAAGAACATCTCTTGCCATGAGACACTGTCCAACTGGCTAAGTACCACTTTTGAATGTAAAATGTAAGTTAATAACTCTGATAATATATTAGCCAACAAGTAATGCACTTCTTTGCAATATCAATATTCCACACACTGATATTGTGATGACGATGTATTCAGAATATATTGTGCAAACCAACTTTCGGGCAACATACATTGGTGGCATATGATGAATGAATCAGGGCAATTCACACAGGCAACTGTTCCCACAATTTTAGTTACAACTGCTCCTAATAAAACCATTGGCGCCCATCTATGTGTCCACCTTTATAGATTACTACTGGGAACTTAAAGCTTTTTTCGCTAGAATTTACACAGTACCTTTTAAACTTGTAGTTAATGAAAGAGATCTAACACTTAACCTCCTAATCTTACTGTCACAGTAAAAGTGGAAGCCCTCGGTGCCAAGTGCCAACCTGGCAGTAAGGCTCTATAATTCATGCTGTTCTAAATAGCAGATTCATGTCACAAAAACAAGGTTTTTCTCCAAGGGAAAAGATTTTCAGAAATTTAAACTTAATTATTTTCAAATTTAATTAAATCAGTCATATTGTGAAGTTCTATTATATCTGGGTTATATCAGACCCAGTTGGTGCTTTTCTCACCAGATGACCAAGCAATTCAAGAGACTGTTGCTACTTAGAGTTACACGTTGATTAACAAAGAACTTTTTCACCAGAACACATTTAGAAATCCACAGCATTACTGAAACACAGCAACCAGATTTCTACACCACATCGCCCCGTTGTATCACTTCATTCTCTGCTTCCTTCCAAATGGATTCTCCAGGAAGCTAAATTTCAATTCTTCTCTTCATGGCCTTTTTCCATTATCAGCTTAGCACCTGAAAATGCACCACAGCATGGACTTGCTTCTTCTAAATGCTTTCTGTTCCATTCAAGTGCTTACACCATGCTGCACTCTCTTATGTCAAAGGAAGTACAGAGCCCTCAAAGCGGAGCTGATTAGCAGCTGGATATTTTTACAGACCTACAGTTAATGAGGGGCTATTATGTATCAGCACCTTGTCTCAAATTGTAGACCTTAACTACCTTTCTGAAATAGAAGTGGTTTGGAGATGTATGATAATGTGCTAAATACTTCTCAGAGCTGGGTTATGTGGTAAAATTAAAATATTTGTTAATTACCGCAGTGTGTAAAAAAACTGGATGATATTTTTCAGCAATCTTTTCCTGTAAATTAAAAAAAAAATAATATGTGGGCACTAGGTCCTAACAGAATTGTTAATTCAGAAACATTTAAAGCACCTCTGTTGTTATAAATGAAACCTTTAATCTGAGAGCTGAGAACTAACAGCTGGTATTTTAGAGGCAAAAAACAGCAGGATTATCTCTACCAACTCCCTATGTCAAATGTCTACAGACAGCTGCAAAATAAATTATTTCAGCAGCCTGCAGGCATGCTAAAACAGAAACTCTTAATTATTACATTTTTGCTGACAGAATTTGCAGAATGCATTTAACTTGTGTGTGATTTCTAATATTTAAACTGCTCTCTTTAAGTTGTCAGAGGGATTTTATTGGACATTACACGCTGGACGTTATTGCTTTGTCTTGTTTTATCCCCTGACTGTGATTATTTTTAATGTGATGAGCCACCGGAATATAACATTTTCTGACATTATTATGGGATTAACTAGATACACATTAACTTACAGTGTGTTGTGAAAGCACTTTAACCCATTAATAGCCGACTATTGTCAAACATGGTGCAGGAATACGCTGCTCAATTGTTACTCCATACATCTGATTCAAAATTAAACCCTTTTGCTTGCCACAAATTGCACTTTGGGACTGTTTTGTGAGCCAGGATTGTAATCTAGTGGACAGCAATCATACGTAACATTGTGATCACTTTACTTAATACTTTGTCCAGGACTTTTTATAGATGTCCGACTGGATTGAGCCGAGTCCGCAAATTACATTATCCTGCTGAATAAGGCCACACCTATAATGTAATACAGTTTTGACCCTGACATCTCTATGGTTATGCAAAGAACTACGATTTACTGATGTTTCTCTACTTTTTAGAGACACTGTTTGCAATTTCTTCCCACTTTAACAATATTGACAATTAAATGTTCATTTTCTTCAACATAAATCCTATTTTCTGAAAGGTACCATGATCACGAGATAATCAGTCAGCAGTCATGATTCCAGGCCTGACTGGGGTAAGAATCTACCCTGACCACAAGGGATATTATATCAGATCCTGAGAGGCAGAAATTCAAAGTATAGGATTTAAATAGATCCAAACACCCATTGTACACCTAATGAAATTTTCTTCCATTCAAACCAGACAAATTATAACCATTACAAATCTTGAATTACAGATTCGTTGTCATGGAAACACACACACATAAGTGCTTCCATGGGTAAAAATGACTCTCTCTCTACAGTGCATCATACGTGGGGAGAACTTGTTTTTTATGCTACAAATATCCTATAATTGAGGAGATGTCAAAACCAACCATAGCGGGAAGAGTCATGAAGTAAGAGCCACAGGACGTCAAATTAAAAACGGAGCTGAAGGTTGAAAACTCAGGGGGCAAAATTGATCCCCAGGGGTTGTGGTGTTAAGGAGGTACACGAGTAAACTGTTATTTAAAAGCTGCATGTAAACATAACTCACAGAAAGCTCTACATTTTAACCAACTCATATCCCTTCTAATATTCATCTCCCTTTAATTTCTTCCAATTTGCACAGTCCGTGAACCTTCTAACCCAATTACATGATTCTTTATATTAAACGCCGTCATCCAGTCCCTCACAAAATGGGACATCTCATCAGCATGCTGTAAATAAAACTACAGAGTTCACACTCAAAGAATAACAAGTTTCTGCTCATCGCTTTGATCCATCTGCACAGATCTGATCTGGCACAGAAATGAACAATATCCTCATACAAGGATGGCTGGCATCTATCTTACCCGAATCTACTGAAATAACTTCAGTTGCAGGGATTTAAGATTAAACCACGCTTTGATCCCTTTACTTTGTTCCAAGTCAGTTGGAGGCAAACTGAACAAAAGTGCACAAATTTGCAGAACTACAACCGAAGTTTCTTGGAGAAAGAAGCTCTTGGGGGAGAAAGAATAAAAAAAATAAATAAATGAGCGAAGCTGATGAGATTAGCCCCTTCCTCAGAAGCAACAATGTTAATTAAGTTGGGAGCTTTTGAATGTAGAGGATGAGATTTAAAAGCCAGAAAAAATCTCTTTTATTACCAGTTTGAACAATTCCATGCCACATTTATACAATCACTACATATTTTTGAAGTTGTACGTTTACGATATCCTGTCATGCTTTCACCCAAGGCGAAATATGATCAGTGGTATTCTGGCCCTCCAGCATACAGTGGTAAATCCCAGCGGGCTGCAGCATCGACTGCTCAGGTTGGCCTTTTTGAAACAAGCTTCTCTGTGCATCTACAAGCAAGTAATCAACCTCCTCAAAACCTGACCTGAGCTTGTTGGCGAGCTCCTGTTCATCTTTCATGCTGCTCAAGATAAATTTGGCAGCAAAATCAAGCTGGTGTTTCTGACTTATCTCTTGACTCTTTGGCGCCATTTGTGTGAAAACATGTTTCCACACAAAGAAGTATAAGCAAGAAAACTGGGATATCTGAAATACTGTCATGTAGGTACAATCAGGTATTTTTGATTCCTGACAAACGTCGACAAATCTCGTTATGAGTTTAATGAATTTGCAAGCTTACACTGATTTGGATGAGAATATATGAGAAAGAGAAGTAAAAAAAAAGATCAATTTATGACTAAGAGGGAAAAAAAGGCTTTATTAAATAACTAATATAGATTATATTTTGGAGTGTGTAAATCACAGCCAAGTGAAAAAAATTCACATTTTAGGTCAATGTTGCGTCTCTAAATATTTGAGGCAACATTAAAGCTTGCATCAGAGAGAAAATGTTTTATCGACACCTGTATTGAATCCCTTCATCACAAACCCCTTAAATGAACATAAGAGCACAGAGGACAGATGTGGACAGAAAGTCATGTTTTAGAAAGAGAAGAACTCTGCAACTGTTTCAGCTTTTTTCTTTTAAAAAGTTCAACAATGAAACTCAAATAAATCTTGTTTACAAGAGGAATTAATTCCAAGATTGTGACCTTCAAATAAAGAAAGTTCTAATATTTCAGAAACACTTGAACTTCTTTCCTATGACGTTTTCGACAGTCTGCACTGCTAAAAGATTTTAACATTTGTCTAAGCAGCTACGCTTACAAAACTTGTTTTTACTGGATCTCAATTCAACGCAGTTCATCAAATCAGACTAGAAGAATGAATGTGATTGTCTGGTGTTATGCTAGGCTGGTTCAATTCAATTCAAAGAGTTTAGACCAGCAACCAGTCTTACCAGTTCATCTGTGCTAAGTTAGGACGTTGTTTTTCATCTGACTGATACTTTAATGTAAACTTTACTTGTGTGCCTTTACTTCTTCTAAAATATTTAAAATTACTCTGTGTATGAATAATGGAATTCAAATCAACTTTCCTTACTGCAGCTACAGATAACACATAAAGTAATACAGTCAATGTCCATGAACATATGGAGAATGTAACATTATCAATCTGAAATTGCATTTTTAGTTTAATCAGAGTAGCGTGAAACCACTTCTGTATGGAAAAAGGACGAACCTCTCATTATTTAAACAGAACTGCATGATCAGTCACTTACTAGCGTTCTGCTCACTCTCTTTCACCCCATGAAATGGCATGCACATTTGCCCAAAGAGTTTGTCATTTACTTGAATGCAAGGCACCGCTGCAAACTCGTCACATAAATTAATCATGGAAGGCAGCAGAGCAACTAATGTTCATATCCATGTGACATTTGTACAAAAGATTATACATCTCAGTTTTCTGAAGTTAAAAGAACACCAATGCAGTTCAACTCAGCCCAGTGGTACAAGGAGACATGTCAGGCTTTTATGTTATGGGATAGATGAAGGATTAACTGTTCAATGAGCTAGGAGAGCACAAGTTGAAAAATGTTTAACCTGGGCACTTTAAACTCAATATTACAGTTAGCAGGACTATATGACAAAAGTATCACTTTAATTTTTCACATTATTCCTGCATAAAATACTGCCTTTTAGAGAGAAAAACAAAACAAAAAAACATTACACACCATAACTGTGGGTGAAAGATGTAAAATTATGGAACAAGTTAAATGAAGCTAAAAATATAAACGGCTTTTCCAAACATGCTGTAATCACTTATTAGAATGATAAGAATTATTACTATTATTATTTTTTTTTTAACAGAACAAATTAGTTTTGTCTAACTGATCTTAATTTCAAAATAAAACAGAATTTTTACTTATCCAACAACAGGAACATTTTTGCACCAGTCTACAGCGACAAAATTTACTTATAAGGCTCTTATTGTGGAGGTTCATATCATGCCATTTCAATTAAATTCATATTCAAAAATATTTTGTTGATCCCAGAGAAAAATTAAATGTTGCTACAACTCATTAATTCAAATTCTTCCAAGAGTTATTGTACATAGTGACGGCCATTGGCAGGAAATATCTCCTGTTGCTGTTTGTATTTCAGGGAATGTGAAAAACCCTGTGACCCAAGACATTCTCATGAAGAAGATTGTCAGTGTTATCCATAATGTTTGAGATTTTATGAAGAATCCTTCTTTGCATCATCATCTCCAGAGATTCCACAGTCGTTCCTAGAACAGAAGCAGTCTTTTTTATTAGGTTTTTGGGTCTGTATATATTCTCATTTAGCTTCTGTACAATAATAATAAAGGCATTCTGATTCTTTCTGGATCCCTGGTTCTGATTCTGCTTCCCCAACAGATGGAGGCAGAATGGGTGACACTCTCAACAACAGACTTGTAGAAGATATGCAGTGTCATGCTGCAAACCTTGAAACAACACTTACACTCACTTTCCACTTTCAAACTTGATTTGATGGCATCTTTGGTCAAAATTTACTGAGGTTTTGAAGTTTTGAGGGGGAAAAACTGTGATGCAGCACTTATAGTTAATATGTTTTGCCTCACTTGTTATCTCTGGCCTGCAAATGCCCTTCACCTAACAACATACTTATTTTTGAGCATAATTATAGCTCACTTTATACCCAAACTTCAGGACCCCCCCCCCCAACAGATGTGCTTCATCATTAAGGTTTAACAGCGACCACAGTCGCACATCTCATGTTTTTCAGCATCGCCTCTTGTATGCTATAATAATTTAACTCTGGCATGATTAAATAACAAGCACCATTTGGTAAGTACTAATTATGCTTATTCTATTTGCAAACCTTTTTTCTATTTATTTGTGGTAAATAAAGGAGGCGAAGAGAATCGCTTTGTGCACGTGTGGTTTTGCAGCTGGCAGAAACGGCATTTGCAGAGGCCGTTTTCCAAGGGAGCAGTTGAGCGCTTGGAGATAATGAAGATATGTGTGAGGGCAGCGTGAATGGCAGCTATATGTGGGGAATCAAGCCTCAGGAAGAGAGGGCTGTAACAACCATCTGTTTCCTTTCCAAATATGAGTTAGTTTGTGCATATCTAGAGAAACGCCTCAGTACCGTGAGCAACAACAGCTGGACGTTAATTTTAGTTCTGGAAGACTATAAACAAGTAGTAAAAAGCAGATTTTCAAAGTTATAAAATTTACATAAAAATACATATTCAAGGATGAATAAGCTACTCGAAGTCATGGAACCAAAACAATCACAAAATAAAATCACAAAAAATGTTTAAGAAATTACTAGATGTGAGTTTTATTTCAATTACAGAATCATGAGTCTGTCGTTATGAATCAACAGGAGATTGACAGACAGATCGGGAATTCCTCTGAAGCAATGTGGGCATCGGCCTGGTCTGTTGTGGTGAAGAAAGAGCTGACCAAATAAACCAAAGCTCTAAATTTACTGATCCGTCCACGTTCTGATCCTCACCGACGGTCATGAGATATGAATCATTGCAAAAAGATTTCTGATTCAAGCGGCCGAAATGAGCTCTCTCTGGGGAAAGATGGGGTGAAGAGCCCCATCATTTACCGGGATCTCAAAGTGTAGCTGCTGATCTTCTCATCAAAAGGCACCAGGTGAGGTGGTTAGGGGATCTGATCAGGATGCCCTCTGGTCGGGTCTCAGGGGATGTTGCTAAGGAGGGGGTCTCTGGGGTTCCCTTCCTGGACTTGTTGCCCATGCAACCAAATGTTGGATAAGAGAGAGGAAATGGATTCGAGGGATTGCATAGTTTTGTGTGTGTTTAGTGGTTAATTTGTTTTGGCAGCTCTGGTCACATTCTGGTTCGGTGTATTAATTATAACAGATTTATTTTTCATTAATTATATTTTCAGTTTTCAAAGTAAAACTAGCTTTGAAAGTGCATCTTCCTTTTAGTTAAATTGTTGAAACTTCTACTGTTTGAATATGTTAGTTAATAAATGAAATGAACTAAGTGCACTTTACCTGAGTGGTGATGTTGTTGACCCTTTGATTTAAAATATACATTTTAGTTGGTTCAACTGGCTTAAAATGTGTCTATGAAATGTGCAGTTTTCAGTTCTGTGGAAATGTGAAAAGAATCCGTTCTATAGAAGAAATATGCTAAAAGTTATAAGAGTTTATTGTAGTATTGTTTTACCATTACAAATGATCCTTTATTCTATTTTACATAGAATTAATGCAAATGTAGTTTGTTATTTATATACTACAGCATCTGTCTTCAGTAACCTTTAAGATGGAGCACTTACATACCAGGCTGCAAGATAATTTTTCATTTTTTTCTCATTAGATTTCACATATCTTTCTGAATTATTTTTCCATTTTAGTACTATTTGCTTATTTCTTTATGTTCACATTTTATTTAATCTTACATTAATTATAAATATTTACTTGATGGTAAAGAATTAGCTTTAGCTTTTGTTTTTAAATATGCTATTTGGATACATTTGACCACCGCACATTATTTTGTGAATGATTATGAATGACTGATGTCAATTTTCTACCAACACTGAATATAAATTATGATTTATGTCCAGAGAAAATATCTGATGAATGAAGAGGGAAAAGCTTTTAGGATTCTGACAATGTGCTTGGATAAGAAAAACTAGACTTCAAGACTAGAGAGCGAGTTAAAAAGGCGATCCAGGATGCAGGCATCATTTTCTCTGTCAAACAGCCATCAAGGCTTCATCAGGAGAACCTCTGAGAATTCACCACCTGCTGAGTCTGGTTTAAAGTTTGAAAGACTGACCTTTCTGTGGAGCATAAGGAAAGAGGAAAGCATTGAGAACAAACACTTTGAGACCAAAGCAGAACTTCTCATGTCAGAAATAGTCGGGCTTGTTATGTCTAACTGCGTTAGTTGTCTGACGTCAGGCTGATTTAGCTGCTCTACACTGACTGAAGGCAGAGAAGAGAGCAGTATACTGTATATAACATCTGCCTCAGCAGTGAAATAACACATTAAAAGATCTACATGTTCTCACTATGGAAGAACAAGTACTTTAGGGCATTAAATATACACTTGATGTCAGAAGTTTCCACCCACTGGATCAGAAAACATCTTTTGTTCTCACTTTCTGAAGTTAAACCACATCAAACTTCTCTTGTTTTAGGTCAGTTAGAATTACCAAAATTTATTATTTTTTATCACATTTACTAAATAACACAATAATGGGACAAATAATAAATCAGACATTTATTTATGTATTCAAAATCTGAAGTTTACATACATTTTCTAAGTATTTAGTAACATTGAATTGGAACTGTAGGACTCGAGTCAAATGATTTAGGTTTCCTTCAACCAGCTTTTCACAATACTTTGTTGGAGTTTTGACTCATTCTTCCTGACAAGATTAGTGAAACTGCTTTAGGTTTATAAACTGCCTCGCCTACCAACAAATTCTCCCCAGGATTGAGGTCAGGGCTTTGTGATGGCAAGCCTGATATTTTTGTCATTTGAATTTCTTTCTTAGATTGCAACCCACTTCCAAGCCATTTAGGAACTAAATTTGGATATGCTTAGAATCATTGTCCATTTGGAAGATGCATTTTCAGCCAATGTTTTACTTCCTGGACGATGTCTTTAAATGTTTCAGTACAGCTTTTGGTCTTGGCTCAATTTGAACATTTCAGTCCAAAACACGGTAATCTCTGGGATACAGGGATAAATAAATTACTCAACAATGTCTTATTTTATGCGGCACATGCAAACAGGATGACCAGAGCCTGAGATTTTACTGAAATTTATGGACATCTGATAACGCACTGGATATTGCATAACATCTGCCAGTGCTAGTCAGCTGCATAACAGCTGGTAAAAAAAGGATACAAACAGAAGAAAATGATTCTTGGGACACAGTGATAATTTTGCTCCTTTTCTTCAGCCTTTCTTTTTCTGATGCCGTATGTTACGGGTCGATAGGGTTTTCTTGGCCCGGGAACAAAGAGTTTTTCAGTACACTCCAATGAAACCTCCATTCTTAACCAAAAGCCCAAAAAAATGCGGCCAGGAACCAATTCTCGCTTTACTACGTATCGGATTACGCCCATTTCTGACCAAATCACAGTGATTCCTGTTTTCATTGGATGAATATTATGACAGGAGTTCAGCTAAATAAAGTAGGTATTTTGAGGGGGAATTTTTATTTTATAAATTACTCATTGATTAAAAACACAGACAATCTCCACAATTATTACAAGTAGTATGTGGTCCTTAGGTAAAACTAATCGTGTCAGAATAGGGGTTTAGAAAAATCTGTTTTCTACAATTGCTGAGAAGTCCTGTAAATTACATATACCCCTAGGATTTTACTTATTTATGCTACATTTATTTATTTCTGTTTACACGTGGAATAAATAGGACATGGCACACAGGCTCATTTCACTTTGCCAGTCTTCAAAACTTTGAAAGACAAAAGAACAAATCAGAAGACGACTGAAAGACAAAAGCTTCTTGTCTGAATTAGTCTAAATGTTTAGAAGACTATAATTATGGCTGACAAGCTAAACTGTATTTTTGCAACTTTGTAAATGTATTTTTCCTCCATTTTATAGATTTTATTGTATTGTTATTATATTGCAAATGGATGCATGAAACCCACTAACATCTTTAGACTTTAATATAATTGGTTTTCTAAAAAGCCTTGGGAGTTTTTAACAGTTTCTAACCTTCATAAGCCTTGTTTCATACTTCACTTGATATCCATCGTGATTTTGGACAAGCGTACACCCAAGTTTCATCACATGACCACAAAGCTTAATTAAAAAGGATTAATATTACCATTTAGTAGCCAAACAAGAGAAATGAATTCAACCATCTAGCTGACATCTTTGTTGTTATATTTCGGTTCATTTGAATGTGGATAGATGCCCACTTTCATGTGGCCAGCATGATGACACCCCAAACTGTTCAAACGGATTCGTAACATCACTGCAACACTTGTACTGAGGATTGTGTTTCTAGTGGAGTGCCTCTTTGGTGCAGCACTTGGCAGATTGCTTCCTGCCAACATGCTTTGCAGCTCCGATAAACTGTCCAATATTTCTGATGCAAAACAAATGTTAGAGAGAGTCAAAGTCAAAAGGATGACAGACTTTTGTCGATGTTGTATGCAAATCAAACTTCTGTCATGTTTCCAGGCTGCAAGAGAATCGAGCAGATTGTCAAACTGATCCTTCACTATATCTGTTTGTTTATTCTGCTTCACAATAAAAACATAGAAAATATTACAGTTTGAGAAAAAGGCATATTGGGTTGAGTTGATATCTGACCAGATTTCAACAAACAGGGAGACAGTGAAGCAGAGACAAGAAAAAAGCCGACACGTCACTGTAACTGTTTTAGTATCAGTTGTTTTTGGTCAAATTTTCTGAATGCTCCTGAATAATACTCAATTAATTTTTTTGTCCTTGCTTAACATGAAGAAACTAAATCCATTAAATATTAAGAGTTCCTAAATTAATTAAGGATTGTTGAAATCAATGAGACTCTCGCTTTTTTGTATGTATGATTACAAAGACAAAGTAAGTGCACTTTGAATAATATTGTAAGGCCCAAAGACAAAAGGCAAACATTAACATTGCCTGTTTTCTTACACAAGGGATAAACTATGATTTTGATTACAAAGAGTTAAGTTGATAAAAACTCCTTTCTTGTTTTACAGAAACATAATTGAATTAAATGAAAGTAAAATACTGAAGTGATTTATTATTTAAGTCAGAGATGCTGATTATCTCTGACTTAAGAGTTTTACTTAAATGAATTGATTTTTGGCAATCATTTTGAAGGGAATATACTGTATACTAATGTATGATATAATTATGTGGGACAACTGTGGTAACAAGGAGAAGATGTTTTGAGAAAACAAGGTGGCACATGAGGAACTGCAGTTCCAACAAAAACTACTCGAAAAAAAATTAGATAATCATTAAAATTCTGTGACAGGATTAAAATTAATTAAACTGAAAAACTAAAAGGGACAGGTGACAATATGACTGAGTGAATATAACATTTGATGAAAAATGTCAGTACTCTGAAAACCAATACTGACCCATCTGTTAAACAGAGATGATGCTGTAGTTAAAAAAGAAAAACTTCATGGGACCAGGAAAATTGATCCATCCATCATCTTCCCATCTGAGACTGGATAATGAAGGTAAAAGGAAAATGATTAAAATCCAGACATCCAGGAGTTCACAGCTCTTTCTAGGGGATTCAAAAGTTGTTCCTAGGCAGAAGAGATGCAAGTCCCTCCAGAGACCTGGGTATTTGTGACTCAACTAAATAAGTTCAAGTAATCTATGAAAATTGTGGTGCCAAATAACGTCCAAGAGGCCCATCGTGCTTGTTATTCCTGCATAGCTTTGAGGTTAGCAGTACTTATTAATCTTATTCCACATTTGTCAGGGAGCGTTTTGCTTGTTTTATCAAAGTAATCACACTCATTACATTTCAGTTTCAGGTATATTACCAGGACAAATGCTGTGTTTTCTCTCAGACATTTAATTTAACTGATAAACTTGCAGAAAATAAACACTATATTTTAACAGTGTTGTTTATACAACAAATGTTCCTAATATCTCCCTCTAGAGTCTCTGCTGATTTCTGCTGCAAATTTATAA
The DNA here is from genome assembly GCA_903066825.1 of Alfaro cultratus. NCBI lineage: Eukaryota > Metazoa > Chordata > Actinopteri > Cyprinodontiformes > Poeciliidae > Alfaro > Alfaro cultratus. Next base: position 33,002 of record CAEFZX010018304.1, read on the forward strand.
AGTTTCTCAGATGAAGACATTTTGCCTCATAATGAGGGAAACTTTAGATAAATGCAGGCTGTTTTCTCTCTCAGAAAACAATTAGATTTTTAAGAAAATGATAGAAAGTCGCAAGATATCAACCTGTCAAAAACAAACCTGCTCTTTCCATCCATCCTTACTGAATTTATGTGAAACCTATCAAGCAAACATGAAGTAGACATATGAAGCAACTATCATAATAATTAAGCTAAATACAAAATGACCCAATTTCTCTTTATTTTTCTTTATTTTTTTAGGGGAAGTGTTCAAAACAGGAACACTTCATAGGTTATTTGGAAAATGCATTTCAGAAGAAGAAGAAGGGCCAAACAAATCTCTGTTCCAACCATGCTTTACAAAACAACCTTCAAAGGAAGAGGCTCTCATGATTGAGGTGCTAAATTTAAAAATTTGCAGCTTCATCATTTTCACACATCTATCAAAAGTAAAAGTTAAAGCTTCTTTTCTCAGACATCCACTCCTTCAGACTTATACAAAACTTTGGGTGTCAGAAAAGAGGACAACTTTGGGAGAATAAGATGAGAAATCTATAGATAAGAGGAGAAATATGAGAGCAAGAGAGAGTCAGGGAATAAAAACCACAAGAACTTATATAATCTTTCTGTGGAGAAGAAGAGATGAAGAGTGCATGAGAAGAAAAGGAGTGTTGAGTATTTGAGCGGAAGATGACAAGATGGAACTCATCTGTGGTAAGCCTCATTTTTTCAACGCAAGCACCTATATGAAGCGGGGAATGTTTCATTTCCTTTGCAAGGCCCCATCATCACCTCCCACCAGAACATGACTGAAAGATTATGAAACTATGCACATTTAAGAGTAAATGTATGTAGAAAATTCCTGTATGAAAAAAAGAGACATAAGCATAAAATACTCTAATTTTAGAGTATGGCTTCTACTAAAAAGGTTTGAGTGGAAATTAAATGAAACAACATTTTTTTTCCCTCACTGTCTAAAGTTAAATCAGATCACACTTCAGCTGGTTTAAGTGAAGTAGAGGAGCTAAAATATTTTACTTTTGCCAAATGCCAAAATAGCAAAAGAGAGGATAGCAGAAATGTATTTATTGGTGTCTTCAAAGTCAAATGTTTGCATACAGAATGATTGCTAACTCTTTAAACAACGATCAAAGGTTCAGATGTAGATTTATTGACTTTGGAAACTTCTGATTAACTGACCCATTTGAGTTCTGAACAAACCCCTAATAACAGGGTTGCTATTCTAGTATAAACTGAAGTTCTTCTGTGTTGATGACTGATTTGTCAGTATTACTGCTACAACAGTCCCAGAAACAGGACTGTTCATACAAAAACCTCCTGAGATGTTGTTTAATATTTTAATGTGTTGAAAAGGAAAACAGATCTGAAACCAGCAGACATCAGAAGTCACCTCTCTTTCACGTTTCACAGCGCTCCTTGCGCTGTGCACACCCTTCTAAAATTTAATTTTTTTTGTGCCACTGATGTTGTGAAGCAGAATGTATTAGTCAGTGGAAAATAATGCTGCTGTCGCCTTTCCTTTCTCTGACAACTGCTATAAAAGCCACCAGGAACAGCATGTAGCCATTGCTGCGAACAACTCTCATTTACATTTCAAACAGGAAAATAGCAGAGAAGGCCACTCAGGAGACAAATACATGGGAAGGAGGATGTCAAGACGTGAAATCTGAACAAAAATGCAAAGCTTTTTCTTTCTCCCTGCTTTGGCAGTGTTCATTGCTCTGTTTTGTAAGACTAATCCCTCATGACAAACATACCAAAACAAGAATACATCGCAATGAAATCCTTGAAAACAGATCATCATCGGGGCAGAAGGGTTTGTCCTTTAAATTCATTAGGTTGTTCTCAATTAACTATTGTTCATACAACTAAGCAAAGTGATACAGAAAGACCAAGCTTGAGTTATGCAACAACTTATTGACATCTGAAGCTCCAAAGAAAATTTAGCTTGAAATTCGACTTCAGACCTTAACCCAGGTACCACTCAGGCATCCACTTGATGTTAACAGATTCCTGTGTCTGCTGTTGACCGTTTGCTACTTTTACCAGTTTCGAAACTTAAGAAAAAAAAATATATAACTCTTAGACCCTTTAAGCACATTTTTACTGGGGGTTTTCCTAAACAACTCTAACATTTAATTATCCCTCTGCTGTCTGGAAACTTAACTTGCTTAATTGAATGTAGTGTGAGGTGCTTTGGGGTTCTCTCAGCTTGATAAATCACTATACAAGTACAGACTGTAACTGGTCTGCACATCTTTGCAAGACACAAGGATGTGCAGACCACATCAGATCAACTTCTCCTTTATGCTCAGACTATAACACATCACGACATGTCTTTACCTTCCGTTCTATTGCCCCATGCCTCAGTCAGCTTCACAGATTATTCACATCCTGTCCTTATCTTACGTAATTAGTCTGTTTTAATTCATGATTCCCCAGACATGAAAAATACTCCAAAACTCCAGACATTTCCAAACTTTGTGGGAACCAGGGAGCCTATTTGACCACTATGCTGACAGAAATCTAAAAAAACCAGAAACCTTTTGTAAAAATGTTTGGTTAGAAGACAAAAAGTGCTTCACCACAATACACAAGTCCGTTCATGTTCAGCAGGAAAGGAAAGGAAATGAAACGAAAATCTGAATTCTAAGGGGACTCTTCTCCTAATGATCCCTAACAATTGCAGTCCTCTTACTGGCAGGGCTCCCAGATTCGGAGCAGAACAGTTCCCATCAGATGTGGCCCTGTGGCGACCGCTCTCCGCAGGGAGGTGGAGGTCAGCGCTGGTGAGAAGAGTGGAGACTATCCATGCCAGGGGTGGATGCAGAGATTGACCAGGGAGAGAGCCTTGAGGTGACCCATCTCTCTCATGCTAGTTTAGCTATGAAGGACTCATAAAAAGCACAGTTGTTGGAAACTCTGCAGAATGACTACATGCTGTTTCACAGAGAATCACTTCTGAATGATTTAGTAGTGAAGATAAACATTTCACACAAGAACATGATAATTCAGGTGATTTCATTGACCCCTTATTCTTACTTTTAAAGCTCCTGGGTGTATGTGGGCTAAGATGACACATAATTGCTTTAAAAACAAAGTTTCATAAAATTTGCTTTTGTTTCAGTCAAATAAAAAAAGAATTCCTCTTGTAGCTGAAGTTTTTATTCACTCACTTGTGCTTCCTGCCTGCATGGTTTCTTTTATAATAATAAAATTGCTATTTTATTATAAAAGAAGGAGCTGTGACACCTTTTTAAAGAGGTACAACGGTTGAGGTACTGCTGTCAACAACTTTCCTACTAAAGAAAACACTCTTGTCTATCAGTGTTTAACGCCATCCCTATTTTAAGAAACGTTTTGGCTAGGAGTATGTGTCAAAGCAGATATTGACCAGAGATCATTTCATTTTATAGCTCTTAAAACCAGCTCAGAATCTGCTAAGATAGGGTTTTCTACTAAATGAAGCCCAAAGGTGCTACTACTGCCATTAATTTGATTTCTTCAACATAGAAAATACTCTGGGATCAGGCCTTCTACATTTTTCTTTTGGCCGCTCATACTGTGCTTCTTTGTGCAGCTTACTTCCTACAAGAAGAGTTTTTCCTCACCACTGTTGCCACGTGCATGTTCAGTAAGAGGGAATGCTGCAAATCTGCTGGGCTTAACAAACATCCACTACCATTAAATTGCATGTTCTCTTGTCTTTCCTACATGTAGGCTGAACAATACAAATGTTTCCATTGAGCATCAAACCTGAACACGTTGGATACACATAACTGGCACTAAAATACCCGGGGAGTCTAAATTTGTCATTAAATCCCGCCTTTAGCATTCTCAGTTTGGTATCCATAAAAATTGCACCACAGATGTTGGACATGTGCCTTGTCATATTTACACCCGAGGGAAAAAAGGAATGATGGATATCACACTCTGATCACGTTTAAAAAGTAACTATGAAATTGTTGCAGTGGAATTTATTTTATAGGGATTCTTAGGAGAGAGGGAAATTTACTGGTAATTTTCTAAAAGATTTTAAACGCCTGCATGTGTACCCCTTTGAGGGTTGTTAATTATGATCTGAATTATCCAAAGAAGGCAAGGGAGAAGGTCATGTGGTCAGATCAGACCAAAACAGAACATCCTCATGTAAACTCAACTCAATGTGTTTAAATGATGAAAAAGGATAAAAAATCTGAAAGGTCTGGAGATGATCTGTATGGAGGAGTGGGCCAATGCCTGGTCAACATGGAGACAAACACAATAAATGTTTGTAAATAATTCAGAAAAATGTGTGTTCACACAACATGTTGCAGCACCATTGAAAACACTGTAGCAAGTATGCTGAGTCATTTGGTGGTACTGGAAAACTGTCACAATGCGACGCGAAAAACACTGTCCAACACCAGACTTCACCATGTTATTTGTGAAAGTAATAGAAAAAGGGAAAGAGTTAAGACATCATATTTTTTATTTAAAAAAAGACATGGCTCACATGTACAGACGTGAAACTGACGTTTTGAAATGTAACACTCTGGGACGTGGTTCCAAAATTGTTGTTTCTGGTTTCCCAAAATGTCAGATCCATGTGGACGCACAGCCTAAATAACAAAAACCTTTCCCTTTTGTTGAGAATAAATAATTCTGTGTTTTTCTTCTATCTCTTTCAGCTAATTGCTAAGCTAAAGCTAAAGGAAATGACATGTTAGGAAATGCAAATGAGAGGAGATGTGACACTAGAGAACGCCCTCTTTGGGGCATAGCTTAGATAGAGGATAACAAAGGAGATCACAAACTCTTCAGGGTTGCCATTTTGTCTTGCTAGCTCTTAAAGGTAGCATGTGAAATGGACCAGCTGTATTTTGGTATTAATAAATGGAATTCATGAATTCAACTCACTGACTCTTCTTTAACCTCATACATCAAGAGCTCAGCATGGAGAACTGATAATTCTCCACACTTTACCCCTAAAATTGTCTTTGTGTGGACAGAAGCCTAAGTACCTGGGTTTGTTTTAGAATCTGTCTCTCCCAGTTGAGATCTACCTACCATAACAGTTACAGGCCTTGCCATTCTTTGTAAGTGGGAAAATTATTCACCAAAAACTTATTTTCCCCATTGTATATACACACATTTAAAATGAAAGGAATCAAACAAGCACATTTAAACTGCAGCTGGGTTCTGTTTCCGCTAATTCTCTTTTGTATCTAAGCTGCAGCGTTTAGAATTGGACCGCTGCAAAGACGTGAAGTCAGTGAAGCTACATCTGGTTTCATTTATGAAATTGAAAAATGAAGTTGTGGGCAGTGGTAATCCTTCATACTTCTAAGGATTATAGCTGGCTTAATGTGAAATTAACACACAGCTTCATTTTGTTACAAGCCATCTGTCTCCAATGTGTGGGACATCAATCGTCAGGGGAATAACAGTAAAATGTACATTTTAAATTAGCAGCTTTTCTTTTCAGCAGCGTGTTTTAGGCAGGTTTTTAAATACCTTCATTAAATTATTTGACTCATAATTTATCCAGGGGTTTCTTTTTAGATGTTTTGTAAATCATTAATAAGATAAAATAGCTCCAGTACTGTGACGTATTCAGATCAAAAAGGTTTTCAATGATTTCATCGGCTAAATATAAAATGAAGGTTTTCAAGCCTTAACAGCCTGTTTAGGGCCACAGGATTTAGCTCTATTCTTATTCTGGTTTGCTTTAACACCTTCATTTGTTAGGTAATTCTGAGATGAACTTGCTGGGTGTTTTGTATCACTGTCTTACTGTATAACACAAGTGTGTTTGAGATTAAGCTTGTGAATAGATGACTAGACATGCTTCTTCAGGATTTTCTTGGACAATCTTCTTTCAAGGTCATATTTGCCTGTCTCTTGAACCATGAATTCTCAGTCATTTTATCTCTTTTGCCGTTACCTGGTTGAAGATGTGCTCCTGGAATAATTTGGGTAGATCGGTCACTCGTGGAGAGGTTGAGTGCTGTTCATTGTTCATTTGTGATTTGTGTCCTTCACTGAGTTTTAAAATTTCAAACATGGCTTTGTAACTATTTTCAGACAGAAAGATCTGAAAGATTTGGATACATCTGTGACCTTGTTTCCTATGTGTTTATTAATTTTTTCACTTCAAAGTATTCTGTCAAAATGTTGTCAAACAGACTTACAGGTTTGGCAGTATTTTTGGCCTGGTGAAAATAAACAAATAAACTCACTAAAAGTTTTTTGTTTTTTTTACCTAGTTTTTCTTTGATATTAGGATGTATTGGATGATTTGAAGCAAATTGGTTTGACAATTAGCAAAAACAAAAGACATCTGTAAGAGGGTAAATACTTTTTCACAAAACATAAAATTAAAGTGAGGAAAGTATGTGATGAATATGTCAAGATCTGCAAAAAATAAAGTGTGAGTATCATACAGTGGGGAGTATTTTAACTCCAGAAAAGTGCGAGCAAAATGGGAGTCTTTCCAGTAGGTGTGCAGGTGGAGAGTCAGCCTTTCTTTAATATTCAAGTATGTGTAGGAGGGAGTATTGTAATCATTTATCACTTGCCATAATGCTCCTACTGTACTTCAAAGCTTAGCACTAACATTTGCCTCCTCCGACGCCACCTTCCCCCGCATTAGAGCAGCTATTGATCACTTTTTGGGATGATACTGCTACACTGCTGTGTTTTAAATGATGTCAACCTCTTTCCACTCCGACGCTGAAGTGCATTCAAGGTCTTCACACCAAAAACTCATCACATTATGCCTCACACTGATGCACCCTGGAAGTGAAAGCATTTGGTGCATGCAGTGCTGGAGAGGAGTAAATGATTGCAGGAGCAAATGATGAGCAAGCTCTTCCTTATTCTGTATGTTCCTCTGGATGTGTAGTGGTGGACGCTGTGTGAGGTAACACTACACTAAATGAAGCAGGGAGAGATACAGCGTCTATGATGATGTGTGGAGGTCCTGGAGAACATTATTCTCCCACCTCATGAACCTTCAATCACCTCACTCACAAATCAGACACCTCATGATATTTCAGTTGCAACACATAATATGGTATAGATTCTCTCAGTGATATTACACATGTGAAGATTTGCACACACGGATGTCATATACATTAACTCCTAGATGCTCCTGTAGCGGTTCCAGCCTGGTCCTGTTTCAAAACTGACTGAATGTATTTTGGCAGCATTCGATAAACTTCCTGTTGCTAAAACCGACCCTTAAAGGGACAGAACCAATCTTTTGAATGGAGCTCCTACAAACAAAAAATAAAAAATAAAAAAATAAAATGAGACTGCCATCACTTTTCCATTGGACTGGGTCTCACTTCAAAGTGCCATGTTAAAACCACAACTTCAATGTGTCGTGTTGGAATAACAAGGATACATATTTCTAGAGGGTTTTTTTGTCTTCCCCACCACTATGTTTTACAGAGGGTATTTTGTCCACTGATGTGCAGTGTTTATCATGTTTTGATAACTACATGGAACAGCATGTAGTCAAAAGACATCTGTAAGAGGGTAAATACTCAGATGTTTAGAGCTGTCTCAAACCTCTCCACAATTATTTCTGTGTCAAAGGAACCAAAAATCTTGAGCGATTTGTTCACCCCCTCACCTGTGGTGGCGCTGCATCTGCCTCCTGGTCTCAGTACGAAGAGGGAATATATCTATAAAAATGACACAAAAACCTCTGACAAGACAATGAGGATAACTTCCTCCTTTGCAAAAATGGAGAGATGTCAGATTTTATATGTCATTTTAATTTAACATTCACACCTTCTCAAACAAACCAGACTTTCAAGTCAAACAAACCAAAGTTTGATTAAAACAAACAAGGCTGGTGTGAATGCACCCTTAGAGTCCAAACTCTCTTTATTTTTATATTCAGTGAATGACTCAGGCAGACATGCTGTTACCTTTTCTCCCCAAAAACATAGAATGCTGGTTGAAAAGGCTCATCAAAAGAGGCATAAGAAATCATCATTATTTAAGGTAAATAGATACAACAGATATGTACTTTTATTAAAGATGTAAAAGTACATATGTCATAGTTTTGGTTCAGTAAAACGAAGCAAATGTCAAACACCGGCTTCCCCCCACTTATTTCTAAGAAAAAATAACAAAAATGGAAACCAAAATAAAATGTCCTCATTAGTGAGCTAACAGGCTACGCACAGCAAGAACAGGATTTGTCTGCACGTAAGCTGAACATTTCTGTCCAGTTTAAACTAAACGGTGTCCCACAGGCCCCATATCAAGCCTGAAACTCAAAGATAATCCTCTTGTTTTGGTCGACAAGAAGTGTTTGCTGATTTCATTAAATTGGCCTTAAACTTATGGATAATACAGGGCAACATAAAGCTAAATAATTTCTCCCACAGTGAAAACGGGAAGAGCTGTTTGTGAAAGTGCTTAACTGCCCCCTCACACCTGCAAGCATGTGCATCAATTAACTCACACAAATAACTTGATAATTTATCTATATAAGGTTGATCCGAGACAAATAAAAAAGGGAGTTAGGGCTCAAATGACAGATGGCAGGTCGAGATTTTTTGTAAAACATTGGCTAATTACTCTAATGTGCACATATTAAATAACTATAGAAGCAATAAGGTTTACCAGTCATTCTCCTCATGCAAGTTTTTTTCTGTTTAAATCAGCTAAAAAACAGAAGCACGTTTCAAAATGGTGCAGAAAGAGGCAATCGGGGGGGCTGCCGGACCTTCCCATCTGCCTTGTTGTTCCCTATATGGCACTTTTCTCACTCTATATTCCAGTTTGCACGTAACATTTGATTCGGCAGGCTGCATCTGCCTCCTGGTCTCAGTATGAAGAGGGAATATATCTATAAGAAATGCCAGTTTAATAAAAAAAATTCACCTTGCTACAGTTCATACATAGTTATTTTTTTCTTTTTTGAGTCTAGTTATTCCATACATTATTATAGATAATGACAGTACTGTGCACTCAAGAAAGTTTGCGCCTTTTAAAACCTCAGCTAAAGATTTAATATCACTTAACTAAAAACACCAATGGGGAATCTTTTCTGGATTACAGCATAGTCTTTATATTATTACATGAACAGGACTTTAACGTTTGTACCCTGGCTGCATGAGAAATGTGCAAAGCTGTTGACATAAACGCTCAAAACAATATTTAAAATGTTAAAAATTTAAAGGATCCCGTCTAACCTGAGGGAGCAGCAGGTGATTTACTTTTTACTCTGCCACTGGCTGCCTCTGGGACAAACAACATTCACACAGTATGCTCTGCTGGCAGACTGTGACTGGCTGCAGGCTGTTTGGAGGGGAGATGGAGGAGAAATGTGCTTTTATTTTCTGTACATTTTAGCGTGTCAGAACAAATAAACAGTGACATTTAAAAGTTTAAGCCGCAAATTTATTACAGCAATGCAAGAATTCGTCCAGTTTTGGTGCAACTTTATTTTTAATTATAGAAAATTAAAATATAGCCAGATCAAGTTATATTTAATCCCCATTTGCAGAAAAGCATCAGAAAATAATTTCAAAGCATACTAGCACAATGAAAACATGCTCCTTCACTTTACTGTAGGGTTTGACTTTCACTGTGTAACATTGAAAATGATGAGCAGATAAGCAAGACACCTGATCAGACAGATATGCTGTATTTGGAGTTAGAAATTTACTGCATTAGCTGTTCCCTTGGCTAGCAACTATCTCACCTTGACACCAAATCCTGCAGACAGTCACTAATAAATGAGGGGCGGAAGGATGATTATGTAAAATTGCCTTTTTTGCATTATAAATCATATTATAATGTTATTACCTCATTAGACACACACCAGGAGTGTTGCTTTGATGCAGTCAGTGAGCTGCAGTCTCCAAGCTGAGCTTCCACCTCACAGAGCGCCCCATCCTCACACCACCATCCCTCTGCTCCTTCAGACTAGCCAACAGCAATAAGCAAACACCTGGTGGAACTTCGCATCTGCTGAGCTTATTGTATAAATTACTTCTCAGTGCAAAGCTACTAGGAACAATTAAATGAGCATACAAAGACAATCACAGGGTGGACATTCTTTCTGTGTGTCACCCTAGAGTCCTCGGATAGATGTAATTAATCATGGTGCTCGAATGAATAAACCGACAAGGTGTAACTACCAGTGGCTTTACAAACAAATAGATGATAAAAATATCTCCTCTGCCATTTGTAACTCAAGATGCAAAAACCTATCCTGGGCAAACTTCAAGAGCATGTTGTGAAAAAGTGGAGAACGTCCGCTAACGGGTGTGATCTGTGGCAGTTAACTCAGGTAGCTAGTAAGTTAACCCACAGAAGGAAGCGAGGAGAAACATTCTTGAAGAAGGATGTCAGACCTAGGCAAATCTCGTCCTGTAAATCCAGCTGAAATGTTGAGCTCGGCCATAGGCTGCAGCTGACTCTCGTCCTGAGATCAGTGCTGACAACTACACAACTGAAGGTAACAATTACTTACTCAACTGTGCAAAAAAATGGCCCTCTGTGCTTGTAAAATACACAATGACTCTCCAAAAGAGCTTTTTGGAGCCTCATTTTCTAGTACAATGAGACTGCCAACAGTACTTCAGGGACCTCAGCCCTTAGCTACACCTTTTGAGAACCAGGAAGAAGCCAAAAGCCCCCAGGTAACTCCAACAAAGAAAGTGTGAAAACAGAATTTTGACCTTGCAGGATTGAAATGTGTGCACTCCATGTAAACGATGTGTGATGAAAAAATAAAAAACTGAATGTTTTATTTTAACATCCAATAGTTGCAGTTCATACTGAATGATGTGTTCCAGACTGTGGTGAACACCTTAATGACTTAATTTAGCAAACATGTCAAAACAAAGGACAGAAATTCAATGCAAAGATAAGTAATTAGCACCCAAACCTTTACTTCTAAGGTGTGCAAGCGGCTCTCCTGGCTTTTGTTTTCACCTATATTTTTTATGAATCAGGCATCCTCCCATCGGAGCAGAAATGTGTAAGAGTGAGTTTGGCTGGCAGAGATGGTGTGGGTGGGCTGCAGTGGCTGACTACAAATGAGAGCCAACACAATGCACAGTCTAATTCGTCACAGGCGTAATGAGCGCATCCCTGATACTCTCCCATAACAGCATACAGAGACCTGAACGCTTGCATAACCACATAAATGTTAATGAGCATTCTCTCCAGCAAACCAACGCTTAAAGAGACAGGACATTCACAGAGCATGGCATTCCACTTGAGTCCGATGCTGTTGGAGATTACACACAAAACAGCATGAAACAAAAATGTAACAGCTGATTTACAAGCTATAATCTAAAGCACATTCATCTTGACAAAGAGAAAAGGTCAGACTCATCTCAATGAAAAGCCCAAAAAGAGGAACACAGATATAGTGCTAATAAGGGATTAGTTCAAAAAAAAAAAAAAAGTAATGTCAGCGCAATAATTGATGATTGGAACCTTAACCAACAATATACGTCCACATCTTTAAAGTAAAAAGTATTTGAAATATAGCACTGTAATCTTTAAAAACCTTTAAATCAGCCCACCAAAGTGATGTGTCCATTCTGACAAGCATATTTTTATTAATATTTTACACATATTATTAATTTCTTTATTTATTTACTTATTTTTTATCACTTCATTGTAAAACACTGTTTTCAGTTAAATCCCATATTCCAGTCAGAACAATTCAAGGTCAAATGCACATTTTATATTCTAAAAATATAACAATGATATTAATAATATGTTAAAGATTGGGATTTCTGGTCAGTCTTGCTGTTATGGTCTAGTTTCCTGTATGAAAAGAAAAGAAATTTGGGAAATTTCAACAAAGGTGTGATCAGCAAAAAACAGCAAAAAACTAAAACCTCCTGCTGTGATAGGTGTACCCACACTTGATTATCTAATGATCAGCCAATCAAGTGCATTTGACTTGCAACACCTGGCTGCTGCTACACCTGTGAATTACCACTGACACAGCAAGGGTGTAAAGAGTTTTTCCCATGAGAGGTCATCTACATTCAACCACGTTTAAACCTGTGTGACTCTGATTCTGGACAGATGTACAACATGTACTGATAACCCCCCCCCCAGCTAACTTACCCTGTGATGCGTGGCAGAGCGTCGGTAGAGAAGGCAGCAACAGGTGGCTTGTCTCGTTCTATGACCCAAACTGTGTACTGCCCGCTTTGTTTGGGGTGGAAAAACACAGCCATGTCCAGGCTGCATGGCCCTTCACTCCCCCACAGCCAGGGGCTCATCACCCAGGGGCCTCCAAACGCTGAACTGTTAACCCAGAGGAACTGACCTGGAAGATATCGAGAAAGAGGTTCAGGGTGAAAACTTGTTTTAGGAACAAAGAGTCTTACTGAGAAGATAGGGCAAAGTTTTAGAGAGCTTATTTGCATTTTCTTCAAACCTCAAGCTTATTAAAGTTTCAATTTCAAGAACATGAAGCTGTAAAGAATTTAGATGGAATGTGGTATGAAATCGTTTTTAAAATCTTGCTCAAAATAGCCCTTAATGAAAATGCATGAAAAGTCAATATATCCTGCAGTCTGATGGGGAAAAAAGCAATAAATATGTTGGAGGTGAAAAATCAAAGCAAATTTTCTTTAAAGTTTTTAAGCAAATTCTATCTGACTTTCGAATTGTAGTGCTCAATCAAGCAGGATGCTGATTATATTCAGAAAGGCGCACGTCTGTGGAAGCACAAAGAATTTCAAGTTAAAAGGAAGAAAATGCAATTTCTATTTGCTCCACAGAGTATTTTTGATGAGGAGAAAACATGCAAAACAGAAAATAAAACCTATTTTGTATGACTCACAGGAGCTGTTCATGGTGATGCTGTAGTTCATCCCTGCATGTGTATGAAGGTCATGAGATGCTCTGAATGCCGCAGAAATAAAACTGAATTGTTCTCTCCAAAAGAGGTTGATGTATTTCTTCTGTTTTTATATTGGTTCCATTTCCAGACTGCGTGACTGCACTTTAGCCTCTGGATAATGGGAATATGAGCTTCCACAGGGTCAGATAATATTAAAGTCTACATCTCTTACTGCTAAACAGACTTTGTAGGATGAATTCTTGCATCTTTATATTTAGAAGAGAAAATAAATACTCAAAGCAGGCAATGATTATTACTAGTACAGCTGTCTAGTAACTCAATTTAAGATTCCAAAATTGCCCAATTTAATAAATGGCTAGAAATTAATTGATGGTTAAATGACAGTTTCCTCAGTTCAATACAGATAATATATTTTTGATTATTACTTGTAATAATTAAGCAGTATCTTCTCTGTCAACTGAGTTGAGATTCTTTTTGTCAAGAGTCATGTTTTACTTGAGCATCATTCTAATAAAATCAGAAATGCTTTTAAAATTTAAGAAACACTGCTGTTAAAAGCTGCATTGAAAATTATTCTATTTTCTTTGTTTTTCCAAAAGATTTTTGCCGGTTTTACCAAAGCATCTTAAATTTGCCTGGTGGTAAATCTCATACCCAGAATTAATCTTTTCAGTTTGTAGCACCAACATTTTAAAATAGACCCCCTCTTCTCGCTGCACTTATGGGCTCATACATTCATTTTATTGTTGTTTTTTTAAAAGTATTTTTTTTTAAAAAATTATTTTGCTTACAGTTTGACTGTGATTCTTATCAGTGAAAATTGTTTTAAACATTATGTGTATATATATACGCTTACATATTAGGATATCTCAAAAGTTGAGTTTTCTAAGTATTTGACTACAAGTGTAAATGTTAAGTTGTGGATAGTGTAGAGTAAGTGTCCCTCTCCAAAAAGCTATGAATAGGAGGGTGGTGCTACAGAAACAAAGTTGTTGTTGTTTTTTTTTTTCATTTTAATGTATGTTATCTCTTTGGTTTACATTTCATTCCATTACACTATAGAAACTGTGACATAAAAAATAAAGTTTGTTGGCTTTAGGAAATTCATATAGTTTAGAGTTCAGAAACCATTTTCTGTGTAAGATACTGGAGGGAAACAATATATTATGATCAGGGTGGACTTTATTTTAAACCTCCACACATATCACAAAATGTTAAGAGGATGAAAAAAATAAATCCATATACCCGACCTTGGTTAGACTGTTAGGTTTTGATCTTTTGCTGCAGATCATGTCTTTCCCTTCTGACTTGCCGATTCCCTCTATTATCTTAATGGAGTCCACTGGAGTTAAGAAAGAAAAAGTAATCTGGCAAAAAGTTGTACTGCAGAGTAGTGGTGCAACTTATCCAAGGACTCAAGCAACTGAAAGATTCTGTATTTTCAGAAATTACACTTCAAGCATACTTTGACTAAACAAACTAAACAAATTAACAGAACATGACTGAATGCAAGACAAACAGAAGGTGAGGCTCGTCATAATGGAAAACCGTTTTGGATATAGCGGTTTATATGCAGTTACTAGTGCCAACTTGCTGTTAAAGTTCCATCTGACACGTATCCAGCACCACAACACGTTTAAACAATAAGCCTTTTAATGAA